>JAFJYJ010000188.1:14750000-14775000 GCA_019022615.1 Acacia melanoxylon
ACGCCATCCTTCTTAATATTAATACTGATTATCCAGACTTTGAACAGAAAATAGATAGATTTGATAAAAAATCATTATCAAATGAAATTCGTTTTTTTTTTAACTTGATCAGTCAATTTTCTGGAAAATCAGTATCCAATTTCAATTTTAAAGGACTTGATTTATTTCGAGAACATGAAAAGATGGATTCCGAAGCTAAAAAAGAAAAAATGCAATTTATACTCGAGGCAGTTCTAACTCGATGCGGACGGTAAACCACTT
Organism: Acacia melanoxylon; assembly: GCA_019022615.1. Taxonomy (NCBI): domain Eukaryota; kingdom Viridiplantae; phylum Streptophyta; class Magnoliopsida; order Fabales; family Fabaceae; genus Acacia; species Acacia melanoxylon. The sequence continues at coordinate 14,750,262 of JAFJYJ010000188.1, forward strand.
ATAAATATAAAAGAATTTATTGGAATGAAAGAAAGCAAAAAAAGTTCCTCGATGGTCATACAAATTCATTGACGAAGAAGAATACCTGGAAAGCAATGGTACAAGAGAAGATTATGAGATTTGTTCAAGAAGACCCAAACCACCTATAGTAATTTATACCGAGACCGATAACTCAGAGAATGCCGATGCTTATACGTATCCCAAGGATACCGAGAATTCCGATGGAAAAGAAGAATTTGCTTTAATAGATTATTCACAACAATCGGATTTTAGCCGAGACATAATCAAAGGATCTAGACGCGTTCAAAGACGTAAAACTGTTATTTGGAAAATCCTTCAAGCAAGTCCACATTCTCCTCTTTTTTTGGACAAAATTGACAAATCCTCTTTCTTTTCTTTTGAGATTTTCGAGCCATAAGTTTAATGTAGATTAGTCCAACTTGAATCATGAAGAATAATCAAGAAGAAGAGAAGAGACTAAAGAATGAAGAACTTGCACAATATAATGGGAATATCAACACTCAAGTTCTTGTGATATCGGAAACCTCTATGATCAAGCGAGAAGTTGGAATAGCTTAATTCGTGAGTCAAATTAAGCTATTTGAAGCATTAGCATGAATAGTATTGTATATGTGAATAGTACACCGTATACATGAATAGTGCCATACACGAAGTCTCGATGATCAAAACGGAAGTTGGAAAGTCTTAATTCGGTGCTAAATTAAGCAATTTGGAGCATCATCACGAAGAGCGATTTTTGAGCTACAAGACCGTATATATGAATAGTGACGTATGTACGAACAAAGGATGTACGTATATATGAACAGTGACATACGGATCCATATATGTTGATGCATTGATTTGTTTGCCTGGACGTTGCCTCAAGTCATTTCCTCGGAAAATCCCCTTCAATGGCAAAATCGTAATTATGCTGAAATTCAGTTGTAATGGCAAAGTCGTAATTATGCTTCTGATGGCAAAACCGTAAATATGCTGAACTTCAATTCAGACTGAGACGAGACATCCGCACTCTGTTCAGCTCTGTTCTGCGTTTTTAATGGGCGACGTTCGGTGTTTCGATGATATCTCTCAAACTAGACGTCGGATTGAGGTGAAACCAATTTTGGATGAAAGTAGACTTTCAATACGTCATTTTGACATAAAACCCAAGTCCAAAGGAGGTCAGATGAAGGAGCTATGAATTGTTGAAGTTGATAGTTCAATTCACGTCACACAGCAGAGCAAGCTTTGGTATTTTGGGTGTATCTCACAAAATACAAATCCAATTGAGCTGAAACCGGTGGCATATGAAACTAGACTCAAAATTCGGTGTTTCCAAATTTCGAACACTCAAAACGGAGATCAGACCAGGGAGATATTAATTTCGAAAGTTGACACATATGATTCTGGAATCAACTCAGCATAGCTTCGGTTTTCTTTCTATATCTCACAGTATACACAACCAAATAAAGTGAAACCAATTCCATATGAATCTAGACTCAACAAGTGTTTCACAAAATTTGGAAGCAACCAAAAAGAGCTTGAAACGAAGGAGATATGATTTTCGAAAATTGACATTCAGAAACTGTTGTTCTAACTCTATTTTCTGGGAAGTGTCGTTCATCGGATCATAACGGTCAAAATACAAGGTGGTTTGCATTGATTCTTTTTTCATTGGAAAGAAGACATCAAGAGCTTTCCAGGGATATTTAATTTGCTGATTTTGGAGTTAAATTCAAAGACTTATAGCCTCCGGAAGTTGACACACATTCTGAAATGTTTATATCACTTGTTCTTGGAAAACACCGTGTCGGGAAGTTTTGATTTTTATGGTGAACGTCCAGATGAACCTCATGATCATTCATACTACTTCTAATCCTCTCTAAACAGATGAATAATACATAAGATGAAGATTGCAGTGAAGATCTTGAAGAAACGAAAATTGAATGGCTCGGTTACTATTCATACCGATGATACGTTCAACCATTCTTCATCGACTACCAAAATATCCAGCGAACAAATGTGAAAGCCACAACAAAGTGGCTAGGAAATGTTGGCGAGACAAAATAAAGAGAGACACACAGAAGCTCCAACGAATACATACACTCTCAACGCTCAACAATACAACGAACGAATTTGTCCAACGGTAATATTACTCACAACGGATATATATGCCCAACGGTCAAATGCTACTCCAACGATAATATTTCTCAACGGACCAATGCGCAACGGACGAACGGCTATTTTCCACAACGGACAGAAGATTCAAGCGGATCAAATATTAATTCGTTACTATTCACTACGGTTACTATTCACAACGGTCAGATAATATTTCTCCAACGGTTCCTCCAACTACATGCTTATAAATGGAGACGATTCAAAATGGAAGAATACATGAGCTTACACCTTTCAAAATGCCTTCGATGTTTATCTCATGTTCTCTCTATTTTCTTAGTGATCATATAATTTATTAGAGAGTGAGATTATTTGTAATGCACTTCAAGTGCTTATTTATTCACTTTCGAGAGAGAGAAGATTTATCTGTAAACATTTTATCTTATCTGAGAGTTACTCAAGATTGGGTGATCTTGAGTGGGAAACACATTGTGTTGATTACAGCTTGAAAGGGGAGTGAATCCTAGGGAGAGGATTACTTCGAATACAGAGTGTGTGATCAAGCGGTGTAGCCTTACAGTGTGTAAGGGGGAGTATCTCAGTGAGAGATTGTAAAGGCTGCACAAGTGCCCGACCAAACTTGTGAGGTTGTAAAGGCTTTTCTCTTGTGCCCGGTTAAACAAGGAGATAGTGGATTGAAAATCTCAGGAGGATCCTGGGGACCGGACGTAGGTCATCGTGGATTGGGCCGAACCAGGATAAATCACGGTTGCATATTCTCTTCTTTAAACTCTTATATTTCCAAAGCAAATATTATTTTAATATTTATTTGAATATTTGATCGTTGATTTATGAATAGTTATATTCATATTTATTACCTTCATTAAGTTCCAAAAAGATTTTTCAAAGTTTCCAAATTTTTATCGACACCCAATTCACCCCCTTGGGTGATAGCCAGTGTCTAACATTTGGTATCGAGCGGGGCTCTTGTTTAAAGGACTTAACCGTCTCAAGAGTTACAATGGCTAATTTTGGGTGTTGCTTTCTTTCCGAAGGTTTCGATTATACTTGTTCCACCGTTTTTCAAAGATATTGATTTTTGGTTTTGGAAAGCTAGAATGACTAGTTTTATCAAAGCAACTCGATTTTCATATGTGGAATGTTTTTACAAATGTTTTTGATTTCAAACCAAGAAAGGATTGGACAGAAAAGGAAAAGAAACTTTTTTCGTTGAACATTAGAGCAATGAAAATTTTATACAGTGCATTGACAGAAAATGATTATGAGAAAATCAAGTTTTGCTCTAGTGCTAAAAATATTTGGGATACTCTTGATTCTATTTATGCTTCTAACAATTGTGTTGAAGTTGAAAGTGTTGACGGTTCATCGTAAATTTCAAACCGCACATCTATGAGTGATGAACAAATGGAAGAAGGCGAAATTAGAGAATGTTTTCATGATCCAGTCAACACAAAAGAACAAGAGAATGAGGATTCCCAAGAAGAGCTCATGGACAATTATGGTCAATCATTATCTGGAGCTCAAGATGCACATGAGGTAAACAATTTCAATTCTTCTTGTGTAGTTAAGAAAAATGATTTTGAACATTTGCATAAAATTGTTTTTCAACCAATTATCGATTCTATTTTGAAAAACAAAAATGTTTTCAATCATGCTGGAAAATCATGTAGGAAGAAAGAATATACAAATTTGGGTAATTTGATATTGCATCCACTCGACCGTAACAATATTTACAAAACTGCTCATAATAAACATCATTCTATTATTTGCAATTATTGTGGAAAATCTGGCCATATTTCTCATACGTGTTATATTAGAAGAAATTATAATGTGAGAAATAGATTTGTTTGGGTTCCTAAAGGACAAGCAAGGTCCAATACTAACGGTCAAGGACCCAAGTATAATTGGGTACCAAAATGTCCATCTAGTGCTTTATATGTGCAGGATAATTTGAAAATCAATGGACATAATGGTACTGAGAAGATGAAGAAAAATCCAAGAGTTTCTCATGAACCTAAAAGGAGACTCACATCAAACAAGAGAACTCTCGGAGCACCCATTGCAGAAACCACAAGGTCAAATCATAAGAAGCAATGGATACAAGCAAGAGGACTATCTTCTACCTCAAGAACAAATTACCATAGAGTACCATTCAACTATCTTGAGGAGAACAAGAAGAGGAGAATCTCTCAAATATCAAATAGAAGACAATTGAAGTCTATATCTTCTGAGAGAGCTTTGCCAACACCCACAAGAAAACAAATGAAGAATCAGTGGGTAAGCAAAGCCAATCCTCCTAGTACCTAAGGCTAAGGTATGCAATGGTAAAACCTCATATGTCATTTGTCTTCTCGAAATCTTCTTTGAGGTTTTATATTTTGTAACCTTAGGAATGATCATTGCAAATGATTTTGAAATTAATTTTTCACATCCCTTAAAAATCTACTTGATAAATTTATAAAGGGATTGCAATGTTCAATAGTTTAATTCTTTATGCATACATGATGATTTGAAAAGGAAGTAATTCTTTTATGCATAAAGTCATGATTAATTCATTATGCTTAATTATTCTGAATTGAATATATTCATAAGAGCATGTGAATTTTGGTTCCTACACGCTATCAGAGATTGGATCCAAGCAAGGTTGGATACCAAGAAAGAAAAGATTTATATGGTTTTGTAGGATCAAAGAAAGCTTCTCAAGAATGCATCATAGAAGAATCATCCAAGTCTTGAGAAAGCTAAACAAGCTATGCTTGATGTTGATGGTGAACGAGAAAAAGGAGTCATCTACATTATTTCATCTCAACCAAGCAAGCTACTACAAGGACAAGAGGAAATACGGTGATATCTAATTCTTACCCTATTTTGCACTTAAATGAATTATATATGTGGGTAATGTATACTTGTCCATCATTGCATTCCATTAGCAATCAATCATTTATGGTTTCCAAAATATTTTTTAGATTGCTAAATGGACTGTAAATGAAATTGTGCATAACCTTCTGAGTTTATTCTTTTTTTTAAAAAAAAATCACAATTCTAAAACTGTTTGAATTACAATTCACCTTGTTGTATAAAAAATGCATACACATGTTTTGAAAAATATTCATACTTTGATTGCATTCAAATGATTTTTCAAAATTGGAAGTTAAATCTTTGTATATTGAATGTCGATTTGTTTCAAAAGAGTTTTCCCTATCATTCACATATTGATCTTTGATATTCAATGTGTTGCTTGAACTCCTTTGTTTCATTCTCTAACTAGTTGGACCTCATGTCTAACGAGTTGATCATATATGAGTTTCAAGCCTATCTTCAAGAAAAGATTTCAATTTGTGAATCTGTTATGCTTAGTTATGAGTTATTCCAAGCTTATAAATGTTCATTAGTGCATGGAATATTAGTGCATTAACCATGATATGGAATAACTTACTAGGATAATATCTTGATACTCTAGCCATTTGGACTACTGAGTATGTGCTTCATCATCCAGGAATCCTAGTACTCTCTTTATTACTCAAATACATGAGCATTTGTTTTCATCCATATTTTGAGTATACATTTGGATTCATATTATTGCCTTGAATATTCATATATTTCTAGATTCAATTCAAAGAGGCAAGATTATCTCCGGTCGATAGCAAAGTCATTGTGCCTATATATTTCTATCATACTTAGCCCTTTTTGGCTAATTCATTTTCCTTATGACTTTTGCTTTTGAGAAATTCTTCAACATATTAACTTCAATGTTCGACATGTTCTCCAAATATTGAAGCACCCCGATATGTTCTTTAACAAGTTGACTTCCACCATATTTAGCATGCACATTGATTTTAAACATATTTTAAATTTTTCCATACATTAAAATCTCAATTTCATAATGCATTATCTTGTTTTTAAAAGAACATTTGAGATTTGAAATAATTTGCATATTTTATTATCATTCTTGAAAAATATGATCTCACTCATGAACCGTGAATTGATAAATGCTTATCTTTATGGATAAGATTTTTTATACTCAAACTTACATGAATTCTCATCAATGACATCTTTTCTACATCAAATGTATTTATAAAATTGTCATTGAGAAATAACATTCTTGGTATCTTATAGTTTAACCCTTAATGATTCATTGACTTGAATTTATTTAATTGGGTAAAACTATAGTTTGGTCTTTGATTGACTTATTATACTCTTTGCTCAAATATCACATGATTTAATTCTATATGAGCATAAGAGTTGTCATGTCTAATGATTTGTGGACCCAAGATACATCGGGTACCAAAGAACATAGATTTGTTTTGCAGATCTTCTGTTCTTGCATTGGGAAATAAAGGAAGATAAGTTTAAACCCATCCATATGCATCAAATCGGGAGATCTTTAGTACCGATCACATCATCGATAGTGGCTAGCTAGTGATGCTTCTATGGATTACAATGTTTATGACTCAAGTAATTACGATATTACTTGAGTGAGGTATTGTATTTTGAAATAATATATATATACCATAATCATGCTAGGCTAACTTGATTCTATTCGATTTTATCTCATGAAATTTAGCCTGAGCACATTCATTTTAAAAATGATCCTTATGCTTTAAACATTTTTATCATCATAAAAAGCATAAGTGATTTCTTCATACCAATTTCAAGTCCACCCATGTGAATTTGAAATTTCTTAATTCTGAAATACCATGTTATGTCCATTGGAGTTAGAGGAACTCTATATCTCATAACATTTGGTGTCACATTATTATTGATATCATTAAAGGGAACTTCATTTTTTTTATCATGCATTCATTAAGGGGAGCTTCACATTCACACGTGTTTTATATCATAAAAGCTCATCTCTTTTATTTGAAGAAAACCCTTTTTAAATTTTCTCATCTACATTTACTATATTTTTATTAGTTTTGATGATGAGTTAATTTCATATTTAAAAAATATCTTATATTTTCCTTTCATTATTTTTATTTAGAAAGGAATAAATTTGATATCTGGTTGCACTAACAAATCTCTTTTGCAAAGAAAGTTTTTCAATTTGTAGCAGGAGATTTTGTTATGTATTACAACTTTCCTTAATGCACTACAAGGAGAAACTATTAAATTAAGGAAAGATGCTTTGGCGATCAATCATTGAAGCTGAGATATGCTCTACAGACGAGATCTATGAAGAAAAAGATGGAACATGAAGTACTGATCATATTCATTCAGATGAGATACAACTGAAGAAGCCAATACTTTAGTCTCATTTCACATCTCAAAAGCTGTTCAGAGCACATCACAAATCTCAAAGCCAGCAAATGGACTTCATCATTCATCCATCATTTGCAGATTCCACATGAGCATTTCTAATCTCTATCTTTTTATATTCAGTAGAAATTTTGCACATGCTTGGTATCTATATGTTTTAAATGTGAAAGATTTCTTGAAAACCTCTCCAAATTATTTCAAATTTGTTTTCATAAAAAACATTCTAAATTGCATCATATTTAGAATGAAAACAATTTCACATTGGGGAGAGAAAATCAGTTTCTTGATTCTTTATAATATGGTTTCATATTTGTCACCCTAAGAACTTCTTCTTTACTTCAACTTTTTGCTAATGACAAATAAGGGGAGAGAATGGCGAGAAAAATATGTTGCATCTAATATATTTTCATATTTATACATATTTTTCTTATAGTATTTGCCATCATCAAAAAGGGGAAGAATGTTAGATATGATTAGTTTTGATGATGTCTTATATTGATGCCATTATTAAAAGCAAAAAGATTGAGTAATATATTTATCTCCTACATTGACTAACTACTAAGTTTAATGTAGATTAGTCCAACTTGAATCATGAAGAATAATCAAGAAGAAGAGAAGAGACTAAAGAATGAAGAACTTGCACAATATAATGGGAATATCAACACTCAAGTTCTTGTGATACCGGAAACCTCTATGATCAAGCGAGAAGTTGGAATAGCTTAATTCGGAGTCAAATTAAGCTATTTGAAGCATTAGCATGAATAGTATTGTATATGTGAATAGTACACCGTATACATGAATAGTGCCATACACGAAGTCTCGATGATCAAAACGGAAGTTGGAAAGTCTTAATTCAAGTGCTAAATTAAGCAATTTGGAGCATCATCACGAAGAGCGATTTTTGAGCTACAAGACCGTATATATGAATAGTGACGTATGTACGAACAGTGATGTACGTATATATGAACAGTGACATACGGATCCATATATGTTGATGCATTGATTTGTTTGCCTGGACGTTGCCTCAAGTCATTTCCTCGGAAAATCCCCTTCAATGGCAAAATCGTAATTATGCTGAAATTCAGTTGTAATGGCAAAGTCGTAATTATGCTTCTGATGGCAAAACCGTAAATATGCTGAACTTCAATTCAGACTGAGACGAGACATCCGCACTCTGTTCAGCTCGTTCTGCGTTTTTAATGGGCGACGTTCGGTGTTTCGATGATATCTCTCAAACTCGACGTCAGATTGAGGTGAAACCAATTTTGGATGAAAGTAGACTTTCAATACGTCATTTTGACATAAAACCCAAGTCCAAAGGAGGTCAGATGAAGGAGCTATGAATTGTTGAAGTTGATAGTTCAATTCACGTCACACAGCAGAGCAAGCTTTGGTATTTTGGGTGTATCTCACAAAATACAAATCCAATTGAGCTGAAACCGGTGGCATATGAAACTAGACTCAAAATTCGGTGTTTCCAAATTTCGAACACTCAAAACGGAGATCAGACCAGGGAGATATTAATTTCGAAAGTTGACACATATGATTCTGGAATCAACTCAGCATAGCTTCGGTTTTCTTTCTATATCTCACAGTATACACAACCAAATAAAGTGAAACCAATTCCATATGAATCTAGACTCAACAAGTGTTTCACAAAATTTGGAAGCAACCAAAAAGAGCTTGAAACGAAGGAGATATGATTTTCGAAAATTGACATTCAGAAACTGTTGTTCTAACTCGTTTTCTGGGAAGTGTCGTTCATCGGATCATAACGGTCAAAATACAAGGTGGTTTGCATTGATTCTTTTTTCATTGGAAAGAAGACATCAAGAGCTTTCCAGGGATATTTAATTTGCTGATTTTGGAGTTAAATTCAAAGACTTATAGCCTCTGGAAGTTGACACACATTCTGAAATGTTTATATCACTTGTTCTTGGAAAACACCGTGTCGGGAAGTTTTGATTTTTATGGTGAACGTCCAGATGAACCTCATGATCATTCATACTACTTCTAATCCTCTCTAAACAGATGAATAATACATAAGATGAAGATTGCAGTGAAGATCTTGAAGAAACGAAAATTGAATGGCTCGGTTACTATTCATACCGATGATACGTTCAACCATTCTTCATCGACTACCAAAATATCCAGCGAACAAATGTGAAAGCCACAATGTGGCTAGGAAATGTTGGCAGACAAAATAAAGAGAGACACACGAAGCTCCAACGAATACATACACTCTCAACGCTCAACAATACAACGAACGAATTTGTCCAACGGTAATATTACTCACAACGGATATATATGCCCAACGGTCAAATGCTACTCCAACGATAATATTTCTCAACGGACCAATGCGCAACGGACGAACGGCTATTTTCCACAACGGACAGAAGATTCAAGCGGATCAAATATTAATTCGTTACTATTCACTACGGTTACTATTCACAACGGTCAGATAATATTTCTCCAACGGTTCCTCCAACTACATGCTTATAAATGGAGACTGATTCAAAATGGAAGAATACATGAGCTTACACCTTTCAAAATGCCTTCGATGTTTATCTCATGTTCTCTCTATTTTCTTAGTGATCATATAATTTATTAGAGAGTGAGATTATTTGTAATGCACTTCGGTGCTTATTTATTCACTTCGAGAGAGAGAAGATTTATCCGTAAACATTTTATCTTATCGAGAGTTACTCAAGATTGGGTGATCTTGAGTGGGAAACACATTGTGTTGATTACGGCTTGAAAGGGAGTGAATCCTAGGGAGAGGATTACTTCGAATACGAGTGTGTGATCAAGCGGTGTAGCCTTACGGTGTGTAAGGGGGAGTATCTCGGTGAGAGATTGTAAAAGGCCGCACAAGTGCCCGACCAAACTTGTGAGGTTGTAAAGGCTTTTCTCTTGTGCCCGGTTAAACAAGGAGATAGTGGATTGAAAATCTCGGGAGGATCCCGGGGACCTGGACGTAGGTCATCGTGGATTGGGCCGAACCAGGGATAAATCACGGTTGCATATTCTCTTCTTTAAACTCTTATATTTCCAAAGAAATATTATTTTAATATTTATTTGAATATTTGATCGTTGATTTATGAATAGTTATATTCATATTTATTACCTTCATTAAGTTCCAAAAAGATTTTTCAAAGTTTCCAAATTTTTATCGGACACCCAATTCACCCCCCCCTCTTGGGTGATAGCCGTGTCTAACACAATGAAAATCTTTTTTCTAAATTGGATGTGGAAAAATAAAAATACAGAATTGACAATTTCGGATTATACAGAGGAAAAGAAAAAGACAGAGGAAAAGAAAAATAAAAAAGAGATTAAGAAAAAGAGGAAGCAGAGCGTATGGAAATAGCGGAAGCCGGGAAAACACTCAAAATGCTCAACCAATAAGAAGTCTTTTATTAGTAACCCACTCGATTATTAGAAAATATATTCTATTACCCTCATTGATAATAACTAAAAATATCGTTCGTATACTATTATTTCAATCTCCCGAATGGTCGGAGGATTTAAAGGATTGGAATAGAGAAATGTATATTAAGTGCACCTATAATGGCGTTCCATTATCCGAAACAGAATTTCCGAAAAAGCGGCTAAGCGAGGGTATTCAAATAAAGGTCCTTTTTCCTTTTCGTCCGAAACCTTGGCACGGATATAGATCTAAGCTACGATCCCCTCAAAAGGAAAAGGATCCAATGAAAAAAAAAGTGAAAAAAATGGATGATTTCTTCTTTTTTACGAGTTTTCGGAATGGAAGTAGAACTTCCCTTTTCTTCTTCTTACCGAAAGCGACGTTCGTTTTTTGATCCCATTTTTAAAGAACTTAAAAAAAGAATAAGAATTTGGAAAAAGAATTTTTTTCAAAGAACAAAATCTTTTCTAAATATCACAAAAGAAAAAGCACAATGGATCATCCAAATTATTCTATTTCTAAAAGAAAAAAGAAAAAACTATCATTATCGAATTGAAAAAAATAAAAATATATGAATTGAATGAAATTAAAAAAGATTCAACAAAAAGTAAGAGTAATCCAATGATTTACGAATCCACCATTCCAATTCAATCTATTAATTGAAAACACCGTTCATTGAGAAAAAAAAATAAAAGATCCGAATGATAGAACAAAGAAAATCATAAAACAAATAGAAGAATTTAAAAAAGACAAGAAAAAAGGTTCGAGAGAGAAATATTTGTTCTAAGAAAACAACTTATGATGATAAAAGATTAGAATTACAAAAAAATATTTTGAGATATTACAAAAAAGAAATGTTCGATTATTTCGCAAATCACATTATTTTTTTCAATTTTTCATAGAAAGGGTATATATAGATATCTTTCTATGTATCATTAATATTCCTAAAATCAATGTACAACTTTTTCTTGAATCAACAAAAAAGATTCTTAATAAATACATTTACAATAATGAAGCAAATGAAGAAAGAAAAAGAAGTGATAAAAAAGATCAAAGTCTAATTCACTTTATTTCTACTATAAAAAAATCAAATTGTAATATTAGGAATACGAATTCACGAATTTTTGTGACGTATCCTCTTTGTCACAAGCATATGTATTTTTTAAATTATCACAAACCCAAGTTATTAACTTAGATAAGTATAAATTAAGATCCCTTTTTGAATATCATGGAACACCTCTTTTTCTTAAGAATGAAATAAAGGATTATTTTTTTGGAGTACAAGGAATATCTCATTCCAAATTAAAACATAAGAGCGCTCCCAATTCGTAATGAATCAATGGACAAATTGGTTAAAAGGTCATTATCAATACGATTTATCTCAGAATGAATGGTCTAGATTAGTATCAGTATCCCAAAAATGGCGAAATAAAATGAATGAACGCCATGTGGCTCAAAATAAAGATTTAACCAAATATCATTCATATGAAAAAAACGGATTAATTCTTTACAAAAAACAAGAAATAGACTCATTAACAAATCAAAAAAAAAAATGAAAAAACAATATGGGTATGATCTTTTATCATATAAATCTATTAATTATGCGAGATAAGAAGGACTCATATATTTATGGATATAGATCGTCATTCCAAGCAAATAATAACCAAGCGATTTCTTATAATTGCAACACGCGTAAAAAAAAAAAAAAAAAAAATTGGATATGACGGATGATATTCCTATCAAGAATTATATAGTAGAAGGTTCTATTCTAGATATGGAAAAAAATCTGGATAGAAAGTATTTTGATTGGAGAATTCTGAATTTTTGTCTTAGAAATCAAATGCATTTTGGGGGTTCGATCGATACCGATTATTATTTTACGCTTCATCAAGAAATAAACCCATCCAATAACAATAAAAAAAAAACCTTTTTGATTGGATGGGAATGAATGTAGAAATACTAAATCGTTCTATAGCGAATCGGGAATCTTTTTTCTTATCTAAAAATTGGATATCTTATAATGCATATACGAGTAACCCATGGATCATCCCAATCAAATTCCTTTTTTGAATCTTAATGTAAATCAAAATGTTAGTGAAAAGAAAAAGATCACGGAAAAGAATAAAACAGAATATGCAAGTCAACTAAATCTTGAAGCATCCCTTTCAAAGAAAGAAAAAGATGTTAAAGCAAAGAAAGAAAAAGATGTTAAAGCAAAGGATGTTAAAGCAAAGAAAGAAAAAGATGTTAAAGCAAAGAAAGAAAAAGATGTTAAAGCAAAGAAAGAAAAAGATGTTAAAGAAGATTATGCAGGATCCGACATAAAAAAGAGTGTAAAAAAAGATAGATACACGAACAACATCGAAGCGAACTTAATTGCTTCCTAAGAGGGTATTTGCCTTTTCAATTGAACTGGCGTGATTGCTTAAATGAAAGAATAATAAATAATATCCAAGTATATTGTCTCCGCTTAGACTGAAAAATCTAAAAGAGATTGCTATAGCCTCTATTCAAAGAGGAGAACTAAGTCTAGATATTATGAAAATTAAGAATCGAAGGATTTAACTCTTACGAATTGAATAAAAATACGGAATTGATAAAAAATGGAATATTGAGTATCGAACCAACTCGTCTGTCTAGAAGAAACCACGAACAATTTAATATGTATCAAATCATAGGCCTTTCGTTTATTCATAAGAGAAAGCACCAAATTATTAAGAAATCCATTACAAGAACAAGAGATCAAAAGCCGACGAAAATAAAGAAAAAAAGAATTATGATTTGCTTGTTCTGAAAATATTTTATCCGCTAGACGTCGTAGAGAATTGAGAATTCTAATTTGTTTCAATCCTAAGAATAGAAATAGTGTGCATAGAAATAAGGCATTTTACAATGAGAATAAAGTGAATAATTCTTTGTCAAGTTTTGGCTACAAGTAAAGATCTTGATAGAGATAAAAAAAAACTAATTAATTTAAAGTTATTTCTTTGGCCAAATTATCGATTAGAAGATTTAGCTTGTATGAATCGCTATTGGTTTGATACCAATAATGGCAGCCGTTTCAGTATGGTAAGGATACATATGTATCCCCGATTGAAAATTAGTTAATCTACATTTTTCTTTTTTTTTTCTATTTCTCGTAACATATCGATATGTTACGAGAAATAGATGCACATACGCATTGTCTTACCCTCTATTCTCGAGGCACGATACTAATTCAATGATATATCCTACCCATTAGATCTATAACTGAATCTTCTTATTTGAAGTCTACAATTTTGCTTTTGTGAATGCATAAATATAGTATTTTTTGTATACCTATTTGAATTGGGATGATTAATCAAAATTTATTTGAAAAATCGGGAACTCTTAAGAAAATTAAGATTATTGTATATACCAAATTGAAAATGAGTGTCATTATTATTACCGATCAATAAAAATATCTAGACTCTATAAAATAAAAAAGGGGGGGAAAGACAAGCTTTCATTTTTTTATGGTAAAAAAATCATTTATATCCGTTATTTCACAAGAAAAAAAAAGAAGAAAACCCGGGATCGATTGAATTTCAAGTATTCAATTTCACCAATAAGATACGAAGACTTACTTCACATTTGGAATTGCACGAGAAAAGACTATTTATCTCAAAGGGGTTTACGTAAAATTCTGGGAAAACGGAAACGACTCTGTCTTATTTGTCAAAGAAAAATGGAATACGTTATAAAAAATTAATTAATCAGTTGGATATTCGGGAGCCACAAACTAATTAATTTAAAGAGTCGTTTTGAATTATTCAATTTATTAGATCTTGAATCTTGATGAACTCATTTTTGTTTTAAGCAATTCATGGAAGAATGAATCGAGGAAAAACCTATGAATGCCCCGGCTACAAGAAAAGACCTCATGATAGTCAATATGGGTCCTCACCACCCATCAATGCATGGTGTTCTTCGACTTATTGTTACTCTAGATGGTGAGGATGTTATTGATTGTGAACCAATATTGGGTTATTTACATAGAGGGATGGAAAAAATTGCGAAACCGAACAATTGTACAATATCTCGCCTTATGTAACACGTTGGGATTATTTAGCTACTATGTTCACGAAGCAATAACCGTAAATGGACCTAGGACAGTTAGGAAATATTCAAGTACCTAAAAGAGCCAGCTATATTCGAATAATTATGTTGGAGTTGAGTCGTATAGCTTCTCACCTACTATGGCTGGGACCTTTTATGGCAGATATTGGTGCACAAACCCCTTTCTTCTATATTTTCAGAGAAAGTGTAACATCCCATTTTCAAAAGCAGTATAATTTTTTTTTTCATCAGAGTAGAGCATTGGAGCGATTGAGTAACTGATAATTGTATTCAAAATGCCGTAAGTCTGGCTGATTACAAAAGCGGTACAGCGACCGAGAGTTTTCAAAGTAAAAACAACGAAGTGTCTTCCGGCAACATGCCATGCCATGTCAACAACGAAATTCTCCTATTTGGGACTCTAAGCGTCGCTTGCCCTTATCTTCGGCGCTCGGTCCTCCCGACCACGAAGCTATTTTAAATGCCGAGGTCCAAATGCACATCGGACCTCGGGTAACGGTTAACCTCATATTTATATAGACAGCATATGGAAGACAATCACAAAGCATTAATCCACACATAAGTACATAGCAGATGCAATATTAATATAACAACAAGACACATCTCATGTAAAGTTATATATGCTAACAAGACACATCGCATGTAAAGTTATCTATGTTAACAAGTACACATCGCATGTAAAGTTATCTATACAATTCACTCGTATAGTCGTCTATCACATATAGGTATACGGTAAATATCGAGTTAGTGTTAAGACGCGAACATACCTTCGTTGACTAAACGGTACTTTTTGACGGCGGGTGAAACGGGCGGTATGACAAACGGTACGACGGTACGTTTATCTCGATATCCTATAAGGATAATATTTATCAATATCTAGCAGCATAACAGGCATTTTAGGTACAAATTACCATTTTGCCCCGAACCCCTAATCGGCGGAATTTCGCGAGCTTATTTTTTCGCTCTATCTCTCCGGAATTTTGATGAGATCTTTTCCCTCATCATATTTTCGAAATATATATCATATTTACCCCTAAATATGATATCTAGACTATCTTGAAAATTTAAAGATAAATCTAGCATTCCTACTATATCTACCGAAAGAACTACCGAAACTAAAGACCAGGGACCGAAGAACTTACCCGAGACTTTGCTCGAGACTTTCTCCGAGCTTCTCTCTCTAACTTCTCTCTAAGAGGCATATTTTTGGTGTGAGAAATGAAGAAGAGGAGCTTGGTATTTATAGAAGAGACGGATGGCGAACGGTAAATAATTCGAACTTCGGTCTTGACGAATATGGACCGTAGGATCGCATTTTTGAGGACAAAACACTCTTGGCCATCCATGGTCAAGATCGAAATCTAAGAGCCCTAAAGTCAATGGATGAGTTGTCATCCATGATGGCTCTTGCTTTATGCCTCCGCCCGATAAAGCTACCGACGGTGTCCGTTTCGCGCGATTTCGAAACTCAAAAATCCGGCGTGTAACTTTGAAGATCTTTCCATCCTCTTTCATATTATATATTTTGATCCCCTTTTTGATCATATCCAGGTATTCTCCGGTGCGTCGGAAGATATTCGGACAAACGCGTCCGTTACGGAAATCGCTTCCGATAGAACCAACTTCGGACAACAATTTCGAATCGTAAAACGTCCGGTTGTTGCCTAACTTAATCTCGTGTTTAAAAAGACACAATTGTTTCTATAGGTTCTCACTTTGCCTATCGACTCCACTCTATCGATCAACTTTTCGTCTTATTTGAAATTAGGGTTTTCGGTTGCGGAATCGACGCCGGTAAATTCTTTCTTCGTGTAGAATTTCACTTGTACTTAATTTGATCAGTCGAAAAGACTTTTACCTCTGGTTTACTGTAGAATTTATTTCTAACCTTTCCCCGGTCCCCTATAAGTCGACTCACCGCATTATATTATTATTTTATTCAAAATGCCTTCACATTTATTTTTTTTATTTTATTTTTTATTTATTTTTCTAAGCATAAAATATTTTATTAATATTTTATTTTATTTTATTTATTTATTTAATAATTTCGAATTTCTCCAATTAAAAATAATTATTTAAATTATTTTTAATTTATTTACTTTATACCCTAATTATCCCATTAATTACCAGATTAGCCACTTACTAATTTTTGATAATTTTCTTAATTAGGATAAATCATTATCTCACAACTATTTTACTTACATTGGTATTTTATATCCCATGTAAAATATTAAAAATCATGGGGTCACTTATGATCCCAAAATAATACTTAATTTTGCCTCATTATTTTTCAAGGGAAATTATCCCAAAAATTCCTAAAATTAGAGACAACATACTTTCTAATTTTTAACAAATATTTAATTGCCTCCTGGGATTTATCATAATATTTTTAGGCCATTTAATGCCTCAAAAATACATTTTATGGATTTTAGCTCTTTATCTCTCCTAATTTCCATAGTAATTACCTTAGAAAATAAGATAATGATTACTTATTATTTGAAACCACATGTTCACCTATTTTCAATAGGTATTATCTATTGAAATATAATATTCCAGATAAATAATTATCTGGGTATTACAGAAAGAGAATTAATATATGATCTATTCGAAGCTGCCACCGGTATGAGAATGATGCATAATTATTTTCGTATCGGAGGAGTAGCGGCCGATCTACCTTATGGATGGATAGATAAATGTTTGGATTTCTGTGATTATTTTTTAACAGCGGTTTCTGAATATCAAAAACTTATTACGCGAAATCCTATTTTTTTAGAACGAGTTGAGGGAGTAGGCATTATTGGTCCAGAAGAAGCAATAAATTGGGGTTTATCGGGACCAATGCTACGAGCTTCCGGAATCCAATGGGATCTTCGTAAAGTTGATCATTATGAATGTTACGACGAATTGGATTGGGAAATCCATTGGCAAAAAGAAGGAGATTCATTAGCTCGCTATTTAGTCCGAATCGGTGAAATGAGGGAATCTATAAAAATTATTCAACAAGCTCTGGAAGGAATTCCAGGGGGGCCCTATGAGAATTTAGAAACCCGGTGCTTTGCTAGAGAAAGGGATCCGGAATGGAATGATTTTGAATATCGATTCATTAGTAAAAAGCCGTCTCCGACTTTTGAATTACCGAAACAAGAACTTTATGTGAGAGTTGAAGCCCCAAAGGGAGAATTAGGAATTTTTCTAATAGGGGATCAGAATGGTTTTCCTTGGAGATGGAAAATTCATCCCCGGGTTTTATCAATTTGCAAATTCTTCCTCGGTTAGTTAAAAGAATGAAATTGGCGATATTATGACAATACTAGGTAGCATAGATATCATTATGGGAGAAGTTGATCGTTGAAATGATAATTGATACAATGAAGTACAAGATATCAATTCTTTTTCCGATTGGAATCTTTAAAAGAAGGTGTATGGAATTATATGGATACTTGTCCCTATTTTGACTCTTGTATTGGGAATCACAATAGGTGTGCTAGTGATTGTATGGTTAGAAAGAGAAATATCCGCAGGGGATACAACGGCGTATTGGACCGAATACGCCGGTCCTTTGGGAGTTCTACAAGCTCTAGCGAGATGGAACAAAACTACTTTTCAAAGAGAATCTTATTCCATCTAGGGGAGATATTCGTTTATTCGGTATTGGACCATCCATATCGTCATATCAATTCTAGTAAGCTATTCGGTAATTCCTTTTGGCTATAACTTTGTTTTAGCCGATCTCAATATCGGTGTTTTTTTATGGATTGCTATTTGGAGTATTGCTCCCTTTAGACTTGTTATGTTAAGATATGGGTCAAATAATAAATATTCCTTTTTGGGTGGTCTACGTCCGTCTTGCTCAATCGATTAGTTATGAAATACCATTAACTCTATGTGTGTTATCAATATCTCTACGTGTGATTCGTTGAGACGAAACTTTTCCATGCTCCTTTCTTTTCGTCTTGATTTCTTTTCTTCTTTATAGGAAATTGATAGGAAAGGGGTAGAAAAAATGGAATAGATATCCCGATTTTTGATTTTCATTATTTTTATTCGAATTCGGATTGATGAACTAAATCGAGATAGTTATATGAGTGAAATAAAACAGCTTCCATTTATTCATTATTCATTGATTTAATATTCTAATATTCTATAATATTCTCTAATTTTAATTATTAATTTAATGAAATTGAAATTCAATATCAATATATTTAGTAATAAAATTCAAAAAATAGATATATATTTATAGATATATATTTGTATTTTGAATATAGAATATTGATATTTAAGAATATAATAAACTATTTTAATTTAAACTATTTAATATAATATTAATATAAAATTCTTTCAAATTCTTAATATCTTAATATATATATATTATTAATATATATATATATATTATTAATATATAATATATTAAGATATAATATAATATATAGATATAGAATTAATATACTATGATTTGAATTTCATTTGAATGAATAAAGTAAAAATATTGAGTCTCATTTTCTATGTATAAGAATTAAGTGAAAAAAAAATTATAAACGGAAGAAAGCGTTTACCCCAAAATTGGTTGATTAGTCATCCCTGTTTTGAAGCGGGCTCAAAAGACCAACCTTATTGAGTTTTCACTATCGTTTGTATGAATTACCATACATCTATTACCATAAGGGGAGATTGATAAAAAATGCGTGGATGGTTAGAAACACCAAGATACACAAGGGATTAGTAATGGAGATTATGTAAATTCTCCAAAAGAGCATTTCCGCATAATATAAAAAGAATACAAATTGGGGCTTTAAGTTGGTAGAAAAAATCAGGCAAAGTAATCCCCACAATTCCGATCCGAGTATGCTCCTATCCACTCATTAAATAAATAACTATCGAAACGAAATAATCCTTTAATTTTTTTTAAGTCCCTTTTTGTTTTGCACATAAAAAAAAGAAGAATAGGAACGAAAAAAAAAACAAAAGAATAGAATACAATAAAAAAACGAGGGATCCCTTTTGATTCTTTCTTATATCCATATTCATGGAAATACAATTTATGTCATAATTCATAAACTAATGTCGAATTTTTTTTCGTAATAAAAAACGACGGGTTATTGAGAATTCTAAAGGAGTATTTTATTGAATTGAAGAGTTCAATTATTACTCAACAAATTCAAATTATTAAGGGATGAGATCAATTCGGAAGTACCTTTTTTGTATTTATTATTATAACGCATTAATTCAATTGGTCTAATTCGGGACCGTCCAATGGATTTGAATCCTATCTATCCTAGGGATATATCAAGATAAATAACCGGCCCGGTCCCTTAGATTTATTTATGACCTTCGAGGAGCCGTATGAGGTGAAAATCTCATGTACGGTTACGTAATAGCGATGGGAACAGTAATGTTATCACCGACTAGGATTATCTAACGGTTTAAGTACAGTTGATATAGTTGACACGCAATCAAAATATGGTTTTTGGGGATGGAATTTATGGCGTCAACCTATAGGTTTTATCATTTTTCTAATTTCTTCCCTAGCGGAATGTGAAAGATTACCTTTTGATTTACCGAAGCGAGAAGAAGAATTAGTAGCAGGTTATCAAACCGAATATTCGGGTATAAAATTTGGTTTATTTTACGTTGCTTCCTATTTAAACTTATTAGTTTCTTCATTATTTGTAACAGTTCTTTACTTGGGCGGTTGGAATATCTCTATTCCGTACATATTTGTTTCGAGCTTTTTGAAATAAATAAAACATGTGGAGTTTTTGGAACTACAATTGGTATCTTTATTACATTAGCTAAAACTTATTTGTTCTTGTTCCTTTCTATCACAACAAGATGGACTTTGCCTAGGCTAAGAATGGATCAATTATTAAATCTTGGATGGAAATTTCTTTTACCTATTTCTCGGGTAATCTATTATTAACAACTTCGTTTCGACTATTTTCACTTTGTAAAAGATTGATATTCAATATTCATAACTTGTCTCAAACAAGAGAAAGAAACAAAACAAAAATATTCATAGATATTCACGATATGTTCCTTATGGTAACTGGGTTCATGAATTATGGTCAACAAACGACGAGCTGCAAGATACATTGGTCAAAGTTTCATGATTACCTTAGCCCACGCAAATCGTTTACCCGTAACTATTCAATATCCTTATGAAAAATTAATAACATCGGAATGTTTCCGCGGTCGAATCCATTTTGAATTTGATAAGTGCATTGCTTGTGAAGTATGTGTTCGTGTATGTCCTATAGATCTACCCGTTGTTGATTGGAAACTCGGAAACCGATATTCGAAAGAAACGATTGCTTAATTACGTATTGATTTTGGGATCTGTATATTTTGTGGTAACTGCGTTGAGTATTGTCCAACAAATTGTTTATCAATGACTCGAAGAATATGAACTTTCGACTTATGATCGTCACGAATTGAATTATAATCAAATTGCTTTGGGCCGTTTACCAATGTCGTAATTGACGATTATACAATTCGAACAATTCAATTCAAATAAAATTCTGTATTTCTATTTAGATTTATAGAATTTTATTAATAATATAGTTTCTAGTTTCGAAATAGTTTTGAATACTCGTTCGTATAAAGAATTAGATTAGTCCTATAAGCGTACCTAGATGAATTCACACTCCTTAGGATTTAATTCAATTAGGAATTTAGTATATAAAATTTTTTCCTGGTCGTATCAATAAGGTCATGAGATTTCAATTTATTTATCTTTTATTTTTCATCTAATGGATTTACCGAACCGATACATGATTTTCTTTTAATCTTTTCGGGATCAGGTCTTGTATTAGGAAGTCTAGGAGTAGTATTATTTACCAACCCAATTTTTTCTCGCCTTTTCGTTGGGACCGGTTCTTGTTTGTATATCTTTATTCTATATTTTATCAAACTCCCATTTTGTAGGCAAAGATGACTACTTATTTACGTAGGAGCTATAAACGTTTTAATCATATTTGTTTGTGATGTTCATAAATGGTTCAGAATATTACCAAGATTTTCATCTTTGGACCGTTGGGGATGGAGTTACTTTGGTGGTTTGTACAAGTATTTTTGTTTCACTAATAACTACTATTCCAGATATATCATGGTACGGGATTATTTGGACTACAAGATCAAATCAGATTATAGAGCAAGATTTGATAAATAATAGTCAACAAATTGGAATTCATTTATCAACAGATTTTTTTCTTCCATTTGAACTCATTTCAATAATTCTTTTAGCCGCTTTGATAGGTGCAATTGTCGTGGCTCGCCAAAGAAGAATAGAACTAGTAATATCAATCTAAATTCCATTTTGTTCTATTTATTTTATCTCCATTTCCTTTGAATTTTACATGTGAATGGGAAAGTGAAAGATTGTTTATGTTTAAAAGAATTTTCTTATTCGACTTATTACCAATATCTTCTTTTTGTCTCGTACTTGTTATATTCTCTAGTCAATCGAATCTGTTGAAGTGTTGTTCATATTGAAATGAATCCAAATTGATAAGGAGTTGGTCAATGATGCTCGAACATGTACTTGTTTTGAGTGCCTATTTATTTTCTATCGGTATCTACGGATTGATCACAAGCCGAAATATGGTTAGAGCCCTTATGTGTCTTGAACTTATACCGAATGCGGTTAATATAAATTTCGTAGCTTTTTCTGATTTTTTTGATAGTCGCCAATTAAAAGGAAATATTTTTTCCATTTTTGTTATAGCTATCGCAAATTTGAAGCGACTATTGGACCGGCTATTGTTTCGTCAATTTATCGTAACGAGAAAATCAACTCGTATCAATCAATCGAATTTGTTGAATAAATAGTATTAATTAGAAAAATTGGAATTTCGAATATTGAAATTCGAATATTTATCAATTCAAATTCGCATGTATGATAACGTTTGATCATGTTTGCGAAAACGTAAGAAATCAAAGTATCTTGGCCCTCTCGTTATGAATTGATCCAGAGGTAGATTGATTAGAAAAATTCTGGTAAATCATTGATTCATCGGGTGTCGAAATATATGATTCATTTACAAGTTTACTAGATCGAAAATTGCTGATGTTCAAAAATTAATAGAGCCAATGTCTCATTCGCAAAGATTTATGATACATGTATAGGATGTACTCAATGTGTCCGAGCTCGCCCCTACGATGTATTAGAAATGATACCTTGGGACGGATGTAAAGCTAAGCAAATAGCTTCGCTCCAAGAACAGAGGACCGTGTTGGTTGTAAGAGGTGTGAATCCTTTGTCCGACGATTTCTTGAGTGTTCGAGTTTATTTATGGCATGAAACAACTCGAAGCATGGGTCTAGCTTATTGATACGTTTCAAAAAACCACATACGAATACCTTTTTTTTACTGACAAAAACCCGTGCTCAAAGTGGAAATTTTTTTTTTTTTTCCATTTTGAGCACGGGTTTTTCTGGCCCAAGTGTATCTTATTTTTACCAAGAATTTTTTTCCTTGGTTAACAATAGTTGTAGTTTTCCCAATATCTGCGGGTTCCTTAATCTTCTTATTTCCCCATAGAGGAAATAAGGTAATTAGGTGGTATACTATTTTGATATGCTTAATGAATCTCCTTATAACAACCTATGCATTCTCGTTATCATTTCCAATTGGACGATTCATTAATCCAGTTGACGGAGAATTATAAATGGATCCAATTTTTTGATTTTTCTTGGAGATTCGGAATAGATGGACTCTCTATAGGCCCTATTTTCTCGACGGGATTTATCACCACTTTAGCTACTTTAGCGGCTCAACCGGTTACTCGGGAATCCCGATTATTCCATTTCCGATGTTAGCAATGTATAGCGGTCAAATAGGATCATTTTCTTCTCAAGACATTTTACTTTTTTTCATCATGTGGGAATTAGAATTAATTCCTGTTTATCTACTTTTATCCATGTGGGGTGGAAAGAAACGTTTGTATTCGGCTACAAAGTTTATTTTGTATACCGGGAAGTTCCATTTTTTTATTAATGGGAGTTCTCGGTATCGGTTTATATGGTTCGAATGAACCAACATTAAATTTTGAAACATCGCCTAATCGGTCGTATCCGTGGCATTGGAAATAATATTCTATATTGGATTTCTTATTGCTTTTCTTTGTCAAATCGCCGATTATACCCTTACATACATGGTTACCGAGACACCCACGGAGAAGCACATTACAGTACTTGTATGCTTTTAGCCGGAATCTTATTAAAAATGGGAGCGTATGGATTGGTTCGAATTAATATGGAATTATTACCCCACGCTCATTCTCTATTTTCCCCCGGTTAATTCTATTAGGCGCAATTCAAATAATCTATGCGGCTTCAACATCTCTTGGTCAACGTAATTTAAAAAAAAGAATAGCTTATTCCTCCGTATCTCATATGGGTTTCATAATTATAGGAATTTGTTCTATAAGCGATATGGGACTCAACGGAGCCATTTTACAAATAATTCTCATGGATTTATTGGTCTTTGCGCTTTTTTCTTGGCGAGAACGAGTTATGATAGAATACGTCTTTATTATCTCGACGAAATGGGCGGAATGGCTATTCCAATGCCAAAAATATTCACGGTTTTCAGTATCTTATTGATGGCTTCTCTTGCATTGCCGGGCATGAGCGGTTTTGTTGCGAATTGATAGTTTTTTTTGGAATAATTACCAGTCAAAAATATCTTTTAATGACAAAAATACTAATCACTTTTGTAATGGCAATTGGAATGATATTAACTCCTATTTATTCATTATCTATGTTACGCCGGATGTTCTATGGATACAAGTTTTTTAATAAACCAAACTCTTTATTTTTTGA
>JAFJYJ010000188.1:14780000-14787500 GCA_019022615.1 Acacia melanoxylon
TAGATCGGACAGGGAGTCGAATTCCATTTTTAGTTGGGGAAGGGTCAAAAAAACTTTGTATACAGACTCTGAAAGTATATGAGCACTCCGGCATTTATTCAATATTAGTTAGATTGAATAGCTAATTGGCTTTTTTTTTTTATTATTATTTCTTTTTCTGTTTAGAATTCAATTTATAATTTATTAAATTCAAATAAAAAAAGATAAAAAAAGAAAGAAATTTAAAATATGAAATTCATATTCTAATTATATATTTATAATTCTATATTATATATATATGAAATTCTATAATAAAATAAGAAATTCTAAATTAGAATACTCTAATACTAATATATAAATTATATAAATGTATAAATTAATAGAATTCTATATTAATAGAAATTAATATAAATATATAAAATAGAAATATATTAAATATTAAATAAATAATATTATATTCTTATTCTTATTCAAAAAAAAAAGAATTCTTTTTGGCAACCTCTAGTGAAAGAATTTATTCGTCTGTCTTCCGATTGTTTTACAGAGACAATCGGGAGACGGTAAGGATTAGATTAAATAAATGGAAATAAGAGTATGCGAAGTGATCTATCTTGATTCTATATATATATATTTTTTACTTAATGAAATCGAGGACAACAAAATAAAAATAAAACATAAGTCTTATTATTCCTACCTGTTAGTTAGTAACTAACATTCATTCCCTTAATACTTCCAAGGGTGTCTCCGGATATTTTGTTTGTACTTAATGGTTTCTAATTATACTAGAAATCATATAAGAACTTGTTAGGTGTTATAATTGGATTTATTGGATTCTTTCGTCAATGATGTTAGGCCAGAATCCCTTTTTGACTCTGTGCCAGTGATTCCACTATTATTTATTTTTAGTGAACAATAAAAATAAATGAAATAATTCCTTCATATTGATAGAAATAGGAGACATAATTTACATGGATATAGTAAGTCTCGCTTGGGCTGCTTTAATGGTAGTCTTTACATTTTCCCTTTCCCTCGTAGTATGGGGAAGAAGTGGACTCTAAAAATACTACTAAGTGAGTTGAGGGAAAAAACTAAAATAAAAACTGTATCCATTGTTTTATAGATGGGTTCTGAAATTTTTATTTTTCTATTAAATAATTAATTCAATAATTCAAAAATATCTGCATTTCGGAATTCTAGTTTATTCGAATGGAATAATGTATTCTATGGATAATATAGAAATAGAAAATACTCTTTCAATTAAACAAATATTTGACTTTTTCCCAGGTTTGTATTTTGAAAGTCAAGGTAATACAAATAATCGAAAACTTATTCCAACCAAATTCTTTATTCTTTCTAAGATTTCTCGATGAACCGGCTCTTACCAAAGTGATATATGGACAATGAGGAACCGCGGAACCCGTTTTTTTATTTATTTTTTTATCCCCCCCTTTTTTTTTTCAAAGAGAAAATAAATCCGTTTTTTATTAGTTATTAAGCGCAGATACACACTTTCTATAGGAAACAAAATAGACATAGTAGTTGTCTAAGGAAATACTACACATAATAAGATATTGCCGTTGCCTTAGGCGAGTCACATATTACGTGCTTATCGCTTGTTTTATTATTTGGTTTTTTATTTATTTGAGTTTCGAAATTGGATTTTTGTTTTCATTTCATATCATGGTTAAAACGTTAAAAATCGGTTGGGTTTTACTAATATTTTTGAAATAGGAAAAAGTTTCCCATAGAACCCCTAGATCATCTGTTAACTATTTAATTTAATCAATTACTTCTACTTCTTCGGAATGCTAAAAAGATTATTTGATTTTTTTTAATATGATACCGGGATTGGTCTTGAAAATAATCAGAAATCAAGAAATTCGAATCGGACGAAAAAAAGTTGCCTTTTGATTATTTCAGATTGATTGGAAGCAATACAAATCAAATAGATGAAACAAAAAAAATTGGACGCTATGTGCATTACATATATGCGATTGACTAGATATATGAATATATGAAGATAGATATTGTAAATCGATTCATATTAAACCTCTATCTTTATAGAGTAAAACTTTATACACTACAATAATAGATAGTATGGGTATGGGGTAGAAAGAAATAAAATCTATTTCTTTCTACCATACTATCAGATTTCATAGAATACTGCTGATTCTAGTCCGATCCTTTCATTTAAGAGTAAGACGCAAAATTGAAATCTTTTTTCATTTTTTCTTCCATCATTGCATTGATAAGAACTAAGAAGTAAAGTTTAAGTCAAATTAATCACTTTGACTTACCGTTTTTACGTAAATTATAAGTAAGAAGGCAGTAGGAACTAGAATGAACAGTGCAGTAGCAATAAATGCGAGAATATTTACTTCCATAATCTCATCGTTAGATTTCTTTTTAATTCGCAATAACTCGGGATTTAATCCCATAGAGATGATAAATCTTTCGTCGGTAAATTCAATGGTATAAATTACATCTCGATGATATCGAATCGGATCAATATCATGAATAACAATATCTGAACTATCAAATCGATTCATCGTCAAGAATTGAATAGTATAACATAGGAAGATCTTTTATCCATACCAAATTCAAAAATTTCTTTCTGATCTAATCAAAAATCAATTCCTTTACTTTTTTTAATATTCTCATCCTTCGATTAGTAATAGGATAAACTTTGAATCCTAAAGTGTTCGATCAAAATCAAAGGAACTCCTTTTTTTGTATCGTGCAAATTCCATTTGTGTGTATGTGTTCGCTGTAAACATATTATATAGTACTATATTTTATTACACAGATCGGGAGTAATCGAAAAAGCCAGGTCTAGTAGTACAGTATCTCTTTCTCTTGGAATCCTGAATACTACGCTACTAATAATTGTGCTAATCCACATATGTTTCTTTTCCATCAATCAGTATTAGTTGAAGAAATTGAAATTACCCTATTTGTTTGATGAGAAATGTGAAACGAAAAAAAGAAAAAAAAAAAAAGAGAGATCCCTGTTAGGAATGAGATTTTGTTTGTTATTTTGACTCCCTTTCACAGAAGAAATGAATTGATGTATCTTTTTATTGGATTTCTATCCATCGGGACTGACGGGGCTCGAACCCGCAGCTTCCGCCTTGACAGGGCGGTGCTCTGACCAATTGAACTACAATCCCAGGAAAAAAGTGTACAGCATGCATATTCTTACGATTTCATTCAAACCTTTTTCTATTTTTGATTTTAGATTAGAATTGTCTTGTTCTAACTGGCAGAGGCGGGACTAATATATTGATATTGAGATTTTTATTTATATGGATATACACTTTAGCGAGATCTACACGGATTACTAGTAATCTGTTTGTTATTTCCAACAATACAATAAATCAATGAAAATAAAAAAAGAGTCTCTTTTTATTTAGACTTTATACTTCCAGATCTTGATATGAATCTAGATCATTAGCAAGATCTGAATTTGTGGAAAAAATACGTAATAAAATAAATAGTGGTAGGGATGTAGCAGATTTTGATTCTTGTGTATCAAAGTTCATTGGGCATTTCCGGAGAACAACAAACGGTTACATCATTTCATGGTGGATCGGCAAATTATTGGGCCGAGCTGGATTTGAACCAGCGTAGACATATTGCCAACGAATTTACAGTCCGTCCCCATTAACCGCTCGGGCATCGACCCAGGAAAAATAAATTTAAGTCCTTAATTGATAATCCACGATCAACTTCCTTTCGTATCGTAGTACCCTAACCCTACCCCCAGGGGAAGTCGAATCCCCGCTGCCTCCTTGAAAGAGAGATGTCCTGAACCACTAGACGATGGGGGCATACTTGCCCAATCGCCATTATACTATGTTCATAGTATGAACAGTTTTTTGAAATTGTCAATATAATGGAATGATATGAAATGATATGACTCGATCAGAAGGATCTTTCCGTCTTTCATAATTCCATAGAATTTTTAGATTCATCATTCTCATTTTTAAATTGTTCAGTCCAATCCCCACTCTATAATTCTAAAAATAGAAAAAAAGTAATACGAAAGAGAGATAGGAGCCTTTCGGGGAATGATGGGTTTGCCGGAAAAGAAAAGGCGAGGGGGTTAAACTTCATTTCTTTCACTTTCATTGATTGTTAAGAAGGATTCGGTGGGCATATTTCTATCTCACACTAAGCCGGGAAATTAAAAAACGATAATCAATCTGGAAATCCGGGAAGAGGGATAGGGATCAACAAGTTATTGAAAAATGGTTTTTCGATAAGAATTTGGTTGAGAGACAAATTGAATCCATTTATCAACGATTCGATGAAAAATCTTGTATCTATGTTTTGAATTGGTGGATACATGTATCAATCAAATGAATTTCGTTAGGATGAGGATCAATTCAATTAGAATCGGTTTTGAAATAATTAATTACATTGATGTTTAGAAAATCCAATATCAATAAACCCATTTTACCTATACTATACTCACTAGGTAAATCGAATCTCTTGTTCCTTAATCAGCCGCTATGCAGATAAAACGTATCTATGTACATATATTCTAATTTCATATAAATTTCATATAATCATATAATATAACATAGAATAAGTATATGCAGTAATAAATATATGCACTAGACTCATAGTGGCTAGTTCCTTATTCAGGAATTGAACCAAAAGGGGCCCTTTTAACTCAGTGGTAGAGTAACGCCATGGTAAGGCGTAAGTCATCGGTTCAAATCCGATAAGGGGCTTTTTTTTTTTTCATAAAACTCCAGCGGTAGTATTAATATTTGAAGAGAGAATAGAGATATTGTTGATATTTGTAATAAAAAAACTAAGGAATCGTAGAATTTCATTAGAAAATGGAATTCTGAATTCGAATATAGTAATTCTAGTTAGCTAGTTAGAAAGTAGAACATTTTTTTATTATTTCATTATAATGAATGCCAGATATTCCTATTTTTTATTATTCGAATCAAAAGAAATCGGAAAGATTCTAAATCAACAAAATAAAAAGTAAGTAGACCTAACCCATTGAATAAGAACTATATCAACTATTCTGATATTCAAATTCGATAGAGATAAAATTTGAACAGTGGATCTTTTTTTATTTCATTTTTTATATTTGTTTGATTTGGACTCCGCAAGAATCTGTCGATATTTCCGATTAAATCTTCTTGTTCCTAGAGGTTCTATAGGAAAAATTTGCTATTCCCTTCCTCCACGGAGAAAGGTTTATTCCAAGTCCCAACATACAAATAATTCTTTATTTTCAATATCTTTCAGAACACAAGAAAAGATCAATTTACTCTATTATTTATAGAATATTATTTAGATAGGATATATTATTTATATAAGATATGATATATCCATATAAAAAAGAAATCTATCAAATCGTGGCTTCACGTAGCAAAAATTTTCATATCGATGCATACGATATTCTTTCTGACAATTGATGGATGCGAGAAAGAGACTTTCACTTACAGTCTCTTATTATTAATCTATGAAATTCAATACAATATTAATATGAATTTTGAATTCTTAATATTCAAATTATTAATATTAAATAATAGCAAATTCATTAGATTTTTTCTGACAGATAAAAAAGAGTAACTAGAAAAGATATTCGAAGTGTCTTTTTTGCCTCGATCTGCAAAAAAAAAAAAAAAATACTTTGGAGTTCTTTTTTATTAATCTGAAAGAAAGGAAAATATAACAAAGAAGACAATACAAATAAAAGAAAAAAAAAAGAAAGTAATAAGTAATAAAAAATATGATAAATATGATACTGTAGTAGTTTACTACACATAGAAATTAGAAGAATACATAAAACTATTTATTTTTATCAATTTCACGAACAAGATTCAAGAATAAGATTTTTTGATGAAACGAGAGGAGTATGTCTGGGAATCAACTGGTAACAAAAAAAGGGATCATTTGTTTCTTGAACAGTTCTTTCAAAAAAGGAATCCACCTTATTTATGAGTAATAAGATAATTCATTCATGGCTTGGGGGGTTTTTAACAATAGAAAGGAATAACCAAATTGAGTTAATGGATTTACCTAGGTCAAGAAACCAATAAATGATTTTGATATTCGAAACCCATTAGAAAAAGTTGAAAAAGGCATTGATCGGGATTTTGAACCTGTTCTTTCCATGACTCCTCTTAATTGAGACATGAGATCCAATGCTTGAAATAGGAATAATTTGGATTTCACCATAGCATAGATATTGGGTTGAGTGGAGCAGGTCATATTAAAAAAGTATTCCTTTTTCCTCTCTTTTCAACTCATTTATATCTAATCTTTTTGTTTTCGGGCTCGGCTATACTACCACTTAGCCGAGCCATTCCCTTTTAGAAAATCAACTGAGCCAACCAAAACCAATAAAATAAACAAATCCATTCACCGAGCAAAAGGAGAGAGAGGGATTCGAACCCTCGATAGTTCTTTGTTTCGAACTATACCGGTTTTCAAGACCGGAGCTATCAACCACTCAGCCATCTCTCCAAAAGATGATTTCTATTTTATCGTTATTCCACCGAATAGAACATGACCATATGAGTTGATACCCTTCCTATAGATAGGAAAGATATCCGCTATGGGTCTATTTTTCTATCTCGTATATATATACATGCGGGATCCAAAGCATGCCCTTTTGTCAAGTAAAAAAAAAACTACTCTTGATCCATGCCCGAAAGGGGTGGTAATAAGTCATTCATGGTAAAACCCTCCATGATACATTTTTTTATTACAATTTTTTTGTCGATAAAGGGATCAAACGGTTTGATAAGGGGATCAAATGGTATAGTTCTTTTGTTGGTAAATTAGAGGATTAGAAACATGACTATTGCTTTCCAATTGGCTGTTTTTGCATTAATTGCTACTTCATCAATTTTATTAATCGGTGTACCTGTTGTATTTGCTTCTCCCGATGGTTGGTCGAGTAACAAAAATGTTGTATTTTCCGGTACATCATTATGGATTGGATTAGTCTTTCTAGTAGGTATTCTTAATTCTCTTATCTCTTGAACCTATTTGTTCTAGATCTAAAAATGAAATGACCCCTCCCCGAAGTTTTTCCGATTGTGAGACACATTAAAAATGGAATATAAGCCTCCAAAATTCAAATAAAGAAAACTAAAAAATTTATAGGGAGGGGTCAAACTTCTGGAAAAATCTTATATCTTATATTATATTGTAAAACTAAAAAAAACTAAACAATAAATAAAATATACATTTCTATAAGAAATCTATAAGAATTTAATAATTAATATTAGAATATTCTATAAATATATTAAAATATATTATAAAATTCTATAATCTAGAATTCTAATTTAGAATATAGAATTCTATAATATTAGAATAGAATTAATAATTAAATAGAATTTATTTTTATTTTTTATATTATTTATTATATAGATATAATAGATATATAATAAAAATAGAATTAGACTATAATATATATAAATATATAATCTTATATACAATACAATTTGATTACTTATTTATTACTTATACAATTGTGATTAC